>CM048744.1:143860233-143895233 GCA_026315105.1 Locusta migratoria | reverse complement strand
ATTGTGTTGTTGTTCTGGTCTTCTGTCGGGACACTGGTTTGATGCAGCTCTCCACCCTACCCTATTCTTATAAGAAAGGCAACCCACATTCTTTTGAATCTGCTTACCACATTTGTCTCTTGGTTTTCCTCTGTGATTTTTACCCCACACACTTCCCTCCAATGTTAATCTAATTATTGCTGTGGCGGAATGGCCGAGCGCATTGAGGAGCTATGCTAAGATGCATGAGGCAGTTCCCCCCCCCCCCCCCCACAGGCATGGATGTTTGTGCTATCTTTAGTATAAGGTAGTTGATAAGTAGTTTGTAAGTTTAGGGACTGATGATCCCGCAGTTAAGTCCCATAAGCTTAAAAAACATTTGACCACTTTTTAACTTCATGATTCCTTGATGTCGAAGAGTGTGCCCTATCAATCAATCGCTTCTTTCAGTCAATATATTTCATAAATTCTTCTTCTCCTCAATGCTGTTCAGTAACTCCTAATTAGTTATATGATCCACCTACTTAATCTTCAGCATTATTCTGTAGCATCACATTTCACAAGTCTCCATCCTCTTCCTGTCTGACCTATTTATCATTCATCCTGTACACGGCAACACTTCACACAAATGCATTCAGAAAAGACTTCCTTACACTTGAGTTAAAATCAATATTAACAAATTTATCTTTTTCAAAAACACTTTTCTTCCCATTATCAGTCTGCATTTTACATTCTCTGTACTGTAACCATGATGTGACATTTCTACCACCTTCATTGTTTTGTTACCTAATTTAAATCCTTGAGCATCACCTGCATTTCTTAGATTTCATTCCATTACCCTTGTTTTGGTTATGTTCACCTTATATGCTCCATTCAAATGCTTTTCCAAGTCCTTTGGTGTATCTGACAGAATTGCAGGGTCATTGGCAAAATGCAGTATTTTCATTTCTTCACTCTGGACTTTAATTCCTTCTCCAAATTTCTCCTTGCTCTTCTTCATAGCTTGCTCAATAACATTGGAGAAAGGCTAAAATCCTGTCTTACATTCCCTTCCCTACCAAAGCTTCCCTTTCATGCCCTTAGACTCTAATAACTGCTGTCTGGCTTTGTACAAGTTGTACATAACCTTCCATTCCCTATACTTTAACCCCCGCTGACTTCAGAATTTCAGAGTTATTCCAGCCAACAATGTCAAAAGATTTCTCCAAATCAAGAGCCAGAAATGTAGGTTTGCCTTTCCTTAATCTGTCTTGTAACATGTTGTAACACAGAAAAAGAGGCCTGAATATGTTCCTGGGGGGGGGGGGGGGGGGGCTCCACAAAATTTGTATGCAGCTCCACAATGGATCCATAACAATGATTGCTGGGAGGAAAACAATGAAAATGTTGCTGACCATGCTGCCCCCAGACATGTGTCCTTGGGTGATATCAGAGGCAAACATTGATACCAGGGAATCTTTTTAATTGTCTGAAAAAGGAGCAGTTTGCTAGGCTTAAAAGCATTCTATACAAATCGGTTGCTGTTCTGATGAACCCTAATACATACAAGTCAATATTGAATTTTATATACAATTGCATCTTATACAGAGATTGTAGTTCATGTCCCTCAACAATGCAAGCTGCCAGGTAACACCTAACACACCTGCAAGGTATACATAATACCAGAATAGATTAAAGTAGGTCTTATTCTATCATGGTCAGACTCTGCTGTAGCAGCAGATAAATCACATAAAAGAAATATCACCTTTTGCTGAAAAATATTCTCTTACCTAACAGTTAGCTAATTCAGCAATATTTATATAACATAAATAGTAAAAGTATTTCTTCCTGTTGTTGTCTTTTTGGCTAATAGCACTTAGAGGCTATGAACTAGCTGGCCAGCATAGCTTGTAATATGACTGTAACTTGGATTTATTGGTGGTTTTCAGTGGGGTTGAGTGGATCACTGCAATGGTGAGCCACACATGAAATAGACAGACCTATTGGTTACTTTTGTATGGTAGTCGCCACAGTTGATTCCGTCCCCTATGTTTTCACCTTTGCTTTATATGATCTTTCCATGTATTATGGGGACAAAAAAAGATTACCTGTCCCAAATAATTTAAAGTTTAAGAGCATAGCATTGTGCCTGCCCTAGTTCCGAAGTGCGAGTCTTGCCAACTCTAGTGATCTTCAGGCCTTCAGCAATATAATAGTTAGGTTACAGTATATGTTGATATTGGGATTGGGGTTGTTTGGTTGGGATAGGGAGACTAAACTGCTAAGGTTATCAGTCCCTCGGTGGGGAGGGGAAGGAGTGAGGATAGGAAAGGAGGGGAGGGAAAAAGTAAATGCAGTCCGGGAAGTAAAGAAAAAAGGAAGACTAGGGGGGGGGGGTGTATATTGAGATTCATAGCAACTTAAGTCAGGTATCATTTATTTTGAAAACGTTATTCAAGCACACAGAAGTGGTTGAGCTATAAGAAATCCACATGGGTAGATTTACTACAACAAACCACTTCTTACATATGTTTCTTTGGCTGAGTCAATAGGCTAACGGTTTATGAACACATTCTTAATCATATTGCATTTTGTAATAGCCAATCTTTAAATGAGACAAATGATAGCCACTGTAAAAATTTTGAAATTGGATGCATCTATTTGCAATTACTTCCACTCCACATGGTGATAGGCATACTTTTCTAAGTTCTTACATGCGGTTTACACAAGTGAGTGGCTGTTCATTCCATTTATTGTTGTTTCCAGTTTAATATTTCTTCTTCAACTCCAGAGAACTAATTGTCCATTGTGCTAATGAGAAAGGACAGGTAGCTCATTGCTACTGTGTCGGCTTTCCTGTTTAAGTGGTGTACATTGGTTCGGATGCCACCAAAGCCTTTACTTTTTTTATTTTCTTATCACAGTGCAAATGTTTTTTGCTTGTTTTTTTTTATTAAATTATATTGTTTTACTTCTTTTAGTATTCTCTTTAGCAAATAACTAAATACAATTTGATATCTAAAAATAACCTGACCTCACCTAAAAAATAAAAATCTTCCTTGGAGGTCAATATTGGTATGACCCATTAAAATTAAAATAATATAATGTAGACTATATATATCTTCACTATTTTGTCCACATGCCATTGGCAAAAATAAGTCAGAATCCTTCGAGACATAGAGTCTACAAGTCTGAAGAAAAAAGGTCTCACCCATAGCAGTTCTCTCTCATGAAGAATAAACGAATTCCTGAAAAGCATCTGCTGCTCTTGGTGGAGGATCT
The DNA here is from genome assembly GCA_026315105.1 of Locusta migratoria. Taxonomy (NCBI): domain Eukaryota; kingdom Metazoa; phylum Arthropoda; class Insecta; order Orthoptera; family Acrididae; genus Locusta; species Locusta migratoria. Next base: position 143,891,993 of record CM048744.1, on the reverse strand, counting down.
GGCCAAGTACAATATCTCACATAGTTTTCTTGAGTTTATCCCAAACATTCTCTATGGGATTGAGATCAGGTGACTTTCGAAGCCATGGTAGACATTTAATATTATTCTCTCCTTTGGAACCAACTCTGAATCCTAATGCAGATGTGCATTGGATGATTAACTTGTTGGTAAATTAGATGTCCTTCAGGGTACCAAAGTCGAGCTCTGGGAATGATTACATTTTCATATTGGATTCATTCTAAGGTTCATGCACCCATATTACTCCCAGCCCCAACATTTCACACTTATGCACCCATTTCTAGTGCATATAGCCATGAAGCATGTGTCATATTTTTGCTTATCTGTACAGTAAATAAGAACAGGACCACTGCTTGTGGGCTCAGTTGTGCACCCATCAGTGAAAATGGTTTTCCTCCAATTGACATTTCCCCAGGAAATCAAAATTGTCTGTTTGTTCACAGCTTGATCGGCTGATGACGGTTCTTTAATGTGAGTGTGATGGGACCTGATTCCACAGTCAATTAATTATTTGAGAGCAGTTTTCAATGAGCCTGGGAAATGTGAAGCTCTCCTTAGTTCCCAACTTTTTTTTAGAAATGAGCAGTCTGGGCTGCTCTGATCAATTCATTATCTTCTTTTCGATTAGAGACTCGCAGTCTTCTAGATATTAGACATCGTCTTACCTCACCACTATTTCTGAATAGTCTGATCCAGCTCCTTCCTATGGAAGCATCAAAACCATAACAATGTCCTGCCTCAGATGCACTAACACTGCTTTCAAAGAGAGCAATTATGCACTCACAAATGTTCCCATCGCCCATGTTGAAATACACCTATGACATATGCTAATCAGATGATATGTTTCTCTTAGCTGAAAACTACAGATGTGGCTGTCGAAGTAATTAGAGCCAAAATGCATACATTTTCAATATTATTACTAAGAACATGTGTCTGTCCAATTAAAGATTAGGTTATAATAAAATAGAATCTAGAGATCTACATCTACATCTACATCTACATACATACTCCGCAATTCACCGTAAGGTGCGTGGCGGAGGGTACACTGTACCTCTACTAGGCATTTCCTTTCCTATTCCACTCCCAAATTGAACGAGGAAAAAAAGAATGCCTATATGCCTCCGTACGAGCCCTAATTTCTCTTATCTTGTCTTTGTGATCTTTACGCGAAATGTAAGTAGGCGGCAGCAAGATCGTACTACACTCAGCTTCAAATTCCGGCCCTCTAAATTTACTTAACAGAAATTCACGAAAAGAACGTCGTCTTTCTTCCAGCGATCCCCAATTGAGTTGCCGGAGCATTTCCGTGACACTCGCGCATTGGTCGAACCTACCGGTAACAAATCTAGCTGCTCGCCTCTGAACCGCCTCTATGTCTTCCTTCAAACCGATCTGCTGCGGGTCCCAAATACTTGAGCAATACTCAAGACGTGGTCGTACAAGCGTTTTATACGCGGTCTCCTTTACAGTTGAAGTACATCTTCCCAAAATTCTCCCAATAAACCGAAGTCGGCTGTCTGCCTTACTCACAACTGTCCTTACATGCTCGTTCCATTTCATATCGCTCTGCAATGTTACGCCTAGATATTTGAACGACGCGACCGCATCAAGAAGCTCACTACTGATGCTGTATTCGAACATTATGGGATTGTTTTTCCTACTCATGCGCATCACCTTACATTTTTCTACATTGAGAGCTAGCTGCCATTCTTCGCACCAACTAGAAATTTTGTCTAAGTCAACCTGTATGCTATTACAGTCAGTTACAGACGACACCCTCCCATACACCACAGCATCATCAGCAAACAGCCGCAAATTACAACTTACTCTGTCCATCAGATCATTTATATAGATAGAAAATAATAGCGGTCCTATCACACTCCCCTGGGGCACGCCTGACGATACACTCGTCTCTGATGAACACTCGCCGTCGAGAACAACGTACTGCGTTCTATTACTTAGGAAGTCTTCCAGCCAGTCACAAATCTGTGAACCTATTCCATAAGCTCGTATCTTCGTTAGCAGTCTGCAGTGTGGTACCGTGTCGAACGCCTTTTTGAAGTCGAGAAAAACACAATCCGCCTGTTGCCCTTCGTCCATGGCTCGCAAGATGTCATGTGAGAAAAGGGCAAACTGAGTTTCACATGAACGATGTTTCCTAAACCCGTGCTGATTCATGGAAAGAAGCTTTTCGGTTTCAAGGAAATTTACTATATTCGAACTGAGAATATGCTCCAAAATTCTACATGAAACCGATGTCAACGATATTGGCCTGTAATTGTATGGGTCAGTTCTCTTTCCTTTCTTATACACGGGAGTCACCTGCGCTTTTTTCCAATCACTAGGAACTTTGCGCTGAGTTAAAGATTCGCTGTAAATGCAAGCTAAGTAGGGGGCCAATGTCGCAGAATAGTCTTTGTAAAACCGAACTGGTATTCCATCCGGACCAGCAGACTTTTTCGTATTTAGCTCTCTCAGCTGCTTCTCTACACCGGAAATACCTATTGCTATGTCCCCCATTTCGGAATTAGTACGTTGATCAAATGATGGTATATTTGTGCGGTCCTCCTGCGTGAAAGATTTCTTAAAGGTTAAATTTAGAACTTCAGCTTTCCGTTTGCTTTCTTCTATTACTGCCCCGGAATGATCAACTAGTGACTGGACAGTGGGCTTTGACCCGCTTATCGATTTTACATAGGACCAGAATTTTTTCGGGTTCTCGGAAAGATCTTTTGCTAAGGTATGGCTGTGATAATTATTGTATGCTTCACGCATCGATCTTTTTATAGACGCACGAATCTCTACTAACTTTTGCCTGTCATTATTTGCGTGTTCCTTTTTGAATCGAGAGTGCAACAGCCTTTGCTTTCTCAGCAGCTTTCTAACATTATTATTATACCACGGTGGATCTTTTCCATCCTTAATCGTCTTTACTGGCACATATTTCTCTAACCCTTCATTAACAATGAATTTAAATTTAGTCCACAATTCCTCTACATCCATAGTCCCAGAATTAAACGATGCCCATTCATTTTCTAAGTGCGATCGTAACATTTGCTTGTCGGCTTTTCCCAACAAAAACACGCTCCTAGCCTTCTTGACTGGTTTATGAACTTTGGTCACCATCGACGCTATGACGATATCGTGATCACTAATTCCTGTCTCTACACAGACATCGTTAATAAGGTCAGGCCTGTTTGTGGCTATAAGGTCTAGAATATTTCCATTGCGCGTGGGTTGCCGGTTTAACTGCTCAAGACAGTTTTCGGAGAATGTGTCCAAAAGTAGCTCGCAAGACGGCTTGTCTGTACCGCCTGAAATGTAACTAGCGAGGTCCCAATCTATACTCTTAAGGTTGAAGTCACCTCCGACTAATATTGCATGGCCCGGATACCTATGCACTACCTGGTGTAGACTTTCCTTGAATGATTCTAAAACTGCTACAGCAGCACTGGGGGGCCGGTAAAAACACCCAACTATTAACTTTACTTCTTTTAGACCTGTTATGCGTGCCCAGATAACTTCACAGTTACTTTCAACCTCGATCTCAGTAGAAACAATATCTTTGTCCACAGCGATGAACACTCCTCCTCCAGTTGTATCAGATCTATCTTTCCGATATACATTCCACGATTCGCTAAATATTTCTGAACTTGCCACATCATCATTTAGCCAGCTTTCGGTGCCTAAAACTATCTGAGCGCAATAACTTCCATGCAGCGCTGCAAATTCGGGAACTTTGTTTCTAATACTTTGTAAGTTCGCGGCTAATATTTTTATGTTCGAATTTTTGTTCCGAACGTGGCCTGAATTCGCTGTTTGAATACTGACAGGTGAGTGCTCATCAGAGTTAGCGCCTAGCCTAAAAAACCCCCATGTGCACTCCACAAGTACTCTGCTACCCGAGTAGCCGCTTCCTTAGTGTAGTGCACCCCTGATCTATCTAGGGGCACCCTACAATTCCCCACCCGATAACGCAGATCCAGAAATCTGCAGCCATGACTGTCACAGAGTCGGCGAAGCCTCTGGTTCAGACCCTCCACTCAGCTCCAAACCAAAGGACCCCGATCAACCCTGGGAACAATGCTGCAAATCGACAGCTCTGCTTGCACCTCGCGTGCGAAGGCAGCAGACTTCACCAATTCCGCCAGCCGCTCGTAGGACCTGAGAATGTCCTCAGAACCCAAGCGACAAGCGTCATTGGTGCCGACGTGAGCTACGACTTGCAGTCGACTGCACCCCGCACCCTCGATAGCCGCCGGCAAGGCCGCCTCCACATCTCGGATGAGGCCCCCCGGCAAACACACCGAGTGCACGTTGGAATTCCTTCCAGATCTGGACGCTATCTGCCTAAGGGGCTCCATCACGCGCCTGACATTGGAGCTCCCAATAACTAATAATCCCCTCCCCCCGTGCACCTGCTCGGACCCTGCTGAAGGAGTGGCCACACCTCTACTCACAGGACGAACGGGCGCGGACGGACGTCCAGCCTCCACATTGGCCTTCCGCCTCGAGCGACGCGAACGCCGTACAACCCGCCACTCCCCTTGCGGAGAAGGCGGCTCGACGACGTCCGGTACACCTGAAGGTGCCTCGGTAGCAGGGACAGAGAGCGTAGCGTGAGACACCTGAGGTGTCCCACTCGACGAACCAGACTCCCCACCATCGCTGCACCCCGAGACAGCAGCCTGAAGACGGCTGACCGTAGCCAACAGCACGCTCAGCTGTTCGCGAACCGCGGCCAACTCCTCCTGCGTCCGCACACAGCAGGCACACATCCTATCCATCCTATCGATACAATTAACAGCAATTAACAACTTTAAAGAAGCCTAGTACTCTAATGAAGGCGGCTGGCTGCTGACTTAACTGTGGTCAGTGGTAACTACACTGTCGAATCAACAAAACTGAGTCCGGCAGTTTACCGCTGTTAACGCTGCGGCACTCGTGGCAGCTGGCACTGGACTGACTGATAACGAGCTTAGTAACGGTCTCTGACTTGTTTTGAAATACACCGGTCAAAGACGAAGACTAAACACAACGGTATTTATCAAATACGATAGAATAAACAATTAAAACAGTAGTACAAACGAAATCTGCAAGTACGCGGGAATAAACCTCTTAAAACAGTACTACCGAAAATGAACTAGACTGGCAAATTAAATTAGAAATAAATTGACTCCAGTAGGATCTGAATGTGTGTGTATTACATTCATAAACTGTCAGCCTAGCCACTTATCCAATTAAACATATGTGAGAAGCGGTTCATTGTAGTAAATTTACCTATGTGGAATTCTTGAACCTCAACCGTTGTTAAGTGCTCAAATAATGTTTTCCAAAATAAATGATACTTGAGTTAAAGTGCAAAGAATCTTAACTATTGTACCTGGTTCTATTTGACGATGTAAACAGCAAGCTGAAGCTGCTCAGACTGCTGGAGTTGGCAATACTTACGTTTATGAGCTTGGTCGTGTCCAATGATCTGATCTTGGACTTTAAATTATTCAGGCCAGATAATATTTTTGTCCTCCGTTGTACATCTGATTATCGAATTATTCATTTTAATATTTCTACACTTGTCCTGAACATATTTTCACAGTTTCAAGTGTACATCATAATTAGTTTGTTTTTGACAGATAGCAACTCACCATAGAGAAAGTCACGTAGAATACAGTCACATTCACACAACTTGAATTTTTGGTCACAGCCTTCATCAGAAAAAGATATACATACATTCACACAATCACTCAGACCTTATTCAAGCATGCTTGGTAGTCACTTGCTTGAGTTATGTCTAAATGATCTTGTGAAATTATGTGTGTGTTTTTCTGATGAAAGCTGTGGCTGAAAATTTGAGTGCCTCTTCTATCTGCCTGCCTGCAGCTCAATGATTGTGTTTAAAGTGAGTTGAAATCTTTAATAACAATAAATCCCACATTTAAAATGTCTGTGTAGTGTCATGAGAATGATCAAAACATGAATTTATGGATCCTGATATGATGCTGAAGATTTGTCTAATTAAATAATAATTGTTTGTTTTTGTTGCTGCTGTCTTACCTTCATCTCTGAAGTATTACTGTTATCTGCAACAGTATATACAGGCTCGGACAAAAGAGCAGGCCCAGAACTGGACATATCACAGGCACTAGTTGTATTGCTGTATCCACCACAAATATATTTGTTGTTATGCCATCGTGTCCTGCAACAGCAAAGCGGGACCATAAACATCAGCTCAATAGCACAAATAAATAAAATTAAATCTATTCCAAAGTAATCCACTTTTGTGATTATTAAAAAACTATTCATCAAAAAGTCCTATACACAGAGTTCACGGCAATGCCACAGATTCTGATTCCTTCTTTCCCTTTGGCACAGTCTAAGGAACTCAAGGACAAGGTTGGTGCTGATCACTCCATTTTTGTAAGACTAATTTTTGTGAGCAATATTTCCAACTATCCTTAGATGAACGGTCATGGCAAGTTTTTGCAATCAACATTCATAAAAGGTTATTTAAGATTGTGCATTTGCCTTGTTGTTGCAATTTTTCAACATTACGTGGTATAGTTCACTGCTAAAGTTCCACCCTGTACCAACTATTTCAATGACACAATCAGTTAATGTGAAAGAAACTTTACTAGAGATAAGTGAAAACAACAATAAAAACAAAAATTATAGTGGGAAACTTTCCCGGTGGGATAAACAAAAATAAAAAATTGAAAAGAGATGACTTACCAAAAGGACCGGCTCATCGATAGAAACAAATAAAATCATACACAAACACCCATACAAGCTTTCGCCACCACTGGCAGCTTCTTCAGGAAAAAGAGGAAAAAAGGGGAGGAAAAAGGGAAGGATATGGGTTTTAAGGAAGCAGAAAAGGAGTCATTCCAATCCCAGGAGTGGAAGGACTTACCCTAGGGGAAAAAAAGGAAGGTAAACAAATACATACACTCAGACATATTGAAACGCAAACACACCTATACAGACATTTGTAAAAAGCAAAGAAGTTGGACAGAGATACCAATTCGGTATCTTTAATCTTTTTAATGCATGATTTTTCCACTCTGACCTTTTTCTGAGAAGGTGATGTCACAAAACGCCATTCCGTTTTGTTTCATGCTCATACAGGAGACACCAGGTTTCATCCACAGTAAAAATATGGTTCAAGAAATTAGGTGCCGCAGTAGCCATTTTGATAAAATCCTGTGAAGCCTCTAAACTTGCCTGCTTCTGATCGTCAGTCAAGTGATGTGACACAACATGACAACACATTTCCTGTATCCCTAACTTCTGGGTTAGGATTTATCACACATTCACAGTTAATCTGCATTTCATCTGCTATCGTGTGCACAGTTAATCAGAGATCATTCATGGTTAATGTCCTCATTTTCTCAATGTTTTCATCACTAACGGTGGTTGTTCTCTATGGGGATTGTCGGAGACACTTTCCTGGCCTCCTCGAATATGGGCAAACCACTCATACACACACTTCATGGATAGTGTTTGATCTCAATAGATATGTACCAGAATCACAGGCTTTTCTTTGGGTATCGTACCAAGCTGAAAACACAACTTTAATTTGATCCTTTGATAGTTCATTTTCCTGTTCTCATGTCATAACCAACACACTAAACAAGCACTTCGTACAGCAGGTCTAACTCTGAAGACACATGATGCTCAACTGAAGTACGTGGGGTCAGGTTGCCTACATGACTGCTATGCAGGTGCAGCATTGTGATCTGCGTGTGTTGCCCGAGCGACCGTTCTGACTTCATTCACCAGAGGTTGGATATTATACAAGGTCCCACCAGGCTGCAGAAACACTATCAAAATCAGCTTTGGTTGTGTGGGCTGTGAGATATTGATGCAGAACTCTCATTTACAGACTCGCTGCATGACACTGGACAGCAAGCTGATGGACACTGATGCCAGCAGTCCCCGTCATAGAGGATAGACCCCCTTCATCCTGTTGCCTCTCAGTGGCCTGCAGGGGATCCTACAGATGCTGAAACAACACAGTCTAAGGAAGAAGCAGCTCCAACATTGGGTGTGAATGCATACCTTAAGGTTAGTTTTTCAGCAGATAGTTTTCAAGGTGTGAGGTGGAGTGTATTATTGGTCTTCTCAACGGCATCTGTGCTCAGGTTCCCCAAACCCCTCCCTTTCATTACTTGGAATACCAGTACACTACCATCTAAAAGGTTTAGGGAAGAAGAATGTGATATTATATACTAAGATACCACATCAGCCACATCCACAACAAGAAATTGGCAGGAACTCAGTAATGTCACCACAAATCAGTCAAAGCCAGCTAGACATATCATTACCAGAAGTGTGGTGTCCACTGTACACTTAGAGAGAGAGAGAGAGAGAGAGAGAGAGAGAGAGGGGGGGGGGGAGGCAGGAAGATTAGTGTTTAAAGTCCCGTCAACATCATGATCATTAAAGACGGAGCACAAGGTTTGTTTAATGATTAAAGGAACACACTACTAAGTAATCAGTCATTCCTATATCATAAATAAAAAATCTTGAACAATGCTAATCCATACTAATATTATAAAAGTGAAAGAAACTTTGTCTGTTATGCTTTCGCGACCAAATTGCTTAACCAATTTTGATTAAATTGGGCATAAAGATAGCTTGAACACTGAAGAACAACTTAGGCTACTTTAGAAAGCGTGTAATTCAAATATGTGTTGCTTTTAAGTTTATAGCTCGAAATATGGAACACCTAATAACATCAATGCTTCTCTTATAGCTTCTGAAACACTTGAAGGCTACTTGGAAAAGATATTTATTCTTTAATTTTTGAAATTTACCACATAAGGTTGATATGTTGCATGTACTGCTTACATAAGACATCATCTTCAAACTGCCAAACCGATTTCAATGACGTTTGAATCCTGCATAATTTACATGTATAACAAATAGCTTCTTGAGTCAGTGGTTTAGTCATTATGTTGCATACAGTTTGTTTTCATATTTAATAATATCTTTATTTTCGTCTCAATAAAGGACAGTATTTACTTTCATTCTATGCACAGTTAAGTCTAAACCAGAAAATTATAACTTTTCTTTTATCTTGATGATCCTGGTAATAACTTAAGAACAAAGTTGTAAAAGTATTGTACTTTCGATGGTCTTTGACACACGTGCAATGACATCAATGTGAGCAAAGCTGCAGGTAAAAGCTTGGAGCAAATAATTTTCGAAGGCTGAATCACTGTTGGCACAACCCCAACAAATCGGACTTAATTAAAAGCGAGTTACTGAGCACAGTCCAACATATCTATCTAGAGACAATTTCTAACACACTTAGTTTTATAAAGATCTGTACTACAATATCAAACCATTACTATCTATGAGACTCCTTTTACCGATTAGTTACATACAACAGGCAAAGAAATGCCACAGGTCAATTCTAGCCCTTGAACCCACATAGGAGATTGAGCATAAGCTCAGACATACTCTTCTATGCTTATACACAAGTCTTAATTTGTATTATCTTTGTGGCCCTTGGGCAAATTGTGTTTATGGTGGTGGTGTGCTGATTTAGGAACTGTTCATGCATAGTAACCACACACTGCTTCATGTGTTTGACTCTGATTCCATAAATGCCCAAATGTACGTGCAGGAGATGCTAGAGCCCTATGTACAATCTTTCAGGGGCGCCGTTGACCCTCAGTTCATTTTCAGGGACAAATAATGCTTAAGACCACACAGGTCCCAGCTGGTTAATGATTATCTACAAAGAGATGACAATGTGTGGTCAGATAATTCAAAGAAGTACTTCTTTGCTTTTTACAAATGTCTGTCTAGGTGTGTTTGCGTTTCGATATGTCTGAGTGTGTGTGTATTTGTTTAACTTCCTTTTTTCCCCCTAAGGTAAGTCCTTCCACTCCTGGGATTGGAATGACTCCTTTTCCACTTCCTTAAAACCCATATCCTTCCCTTTTTCCTCCCCTTTTTTCCTCTTTTTCCTGAAGAAGCTGCCAGTGGTGGCGAAAGCTTGTATGTGTGTGTGTGTGTGATTTTATTTTTTTCTATCGACGAGCCGGTCCTTTTGGTAAGTCATCTCATATATATATAAATCTCTACAGTATGTCTGCCTTAGTGTACTTGCATCTGTGTAAATGTGTTTGTGTGTATTTGTTTACCCTCCTTTTTTCTCCCCAAGGTAAGTCTTTCCTGTCCCGGGATTGGAATGACTCCTTATCCACACCCTTTCCTTTTCCCTCTCCTTCCCTTCTGCCTGACGAAGCAGCTAGGCTGCCAAAGCTTGTATGTGTGTGTGTGTGTGTGTGTGTGTGTGTGTGTGTGTGTGTGATTTTATTTATTTTATTTGTTTCTATCGACGAGCCAGTCCTTTTGGTAAGTCATCTCTTTTCTATTTTTATTTATACACACACACACACACACACACACACACACACACACACACACTTCGAAGTGTGGCAGTCGGAGGTTGTATGACTGTGTTGTGTGCCTGTGTGATTGCTCTATTTTCTGAAGAAGGCCATGGCCGATAGCTGAATGTGTTGTATGTGTGTGTCTTTTGTATGTGCCTGTCGCAGCTCGTCGCCACGTCTTGCGGTGAGTAGTAAACTGTCCTCACTATATATATATATATGAATAGACGAAGATTACTCACCAGGCGAAGGAGCACAGGTGCGACAGCATCACAAACAAATAAATGAATACACACACACACACACACACACACACACACACACACACACACACACACACACAATCGCAAGCTTTCGCAACCCAGTTGCGTCTTCAGGCAGTAGGGAAGGAGAGGGAAAAGGAAATGATGAGGGTTTTAAGGAAGGGGGTAAGGAGCCATTCCAATCCCAGGAGAGGAAAGACTTACCATGGGGGGAAAAATGGAGGGTAAACAAATGCACATATGCCCACACATGCACACAGACACAAGTACACCTAGGCAGACATACTGTAGAAAGCAAACCACCTTCCCTACCTTCTGGCTCCTACCCTTGTAACCGCCCCCGTTGTAAAACCTGCCCTATGCACCCTTCCACCACCACTTACTCCAGTCCCGTAACCCGGAGGGTGTACACAATCAAGGGCAGAGCCACTTGTGACAGCACCCACGTGATTTACCAACTGACATGCCTGCACTGTGAAGCGTTCTATGTGGGAATGACCAGCAACAAACTGTCCATTCGCATGAATGGTCACAGGCAGACAGTGTTTGTTGGTAATGAGGATCACCCTGTGGCTAAACACACCTTGGTGCACGGCCAGCACATTTTGGCACAGTGTTACACCGTCCGGGTTATCTGGATACTTCCCACCGACACCAATCCTTCAGAACTCCGGAGATGGGAACTAGCCCTTCAGCATATTCTCTCTTCCTGTTACCCACCTGGTCTCAACCTCCGCTAAATTCGAATTCCCACCCACCATCTTAACATCTTTGCCTTGGTTCTCTGGACAGAGCCTCTGCCTCAAGTGGCATCTCTATCTAACTTCTAACTTCTTTGCTTTCTACAGTTCTACAGTGTGTCTGCCTAAGTGTACTTGCGTCTGTGTAAATGTGTGGGTGTGTGTGTTTTTGTTTACCCTCTTTTTTTCCCCCCAAGGTAAGTCTTTCCTGTCCCGGGATTGGAATGACTACTTATCCACTCCCTTGAAACCCTCATCATTTCCTTTTCCCTCTCCTTCCCTTCTGCCTGACGAAGCAGCTAGGCTGTGAAAGCTTGTATGTGTGTTTGTGTGTGATTTTATTTATTTTATTTGTTTCTATCGACGAGCCGGTCCTTTTGGTAGTCATCTGTTTTCTATTTTTATTTTTGTTTATCCCACCGGGAAAGTTTCCCTCTATAATTTTCGTTTCATCAATTTGAATCTAACAATCACGATCGTTTGTTATTGCTCTGTTACCTTTCGAAATCTTTTCTGTCCTCTTACTTTCTCCTTCTGTTTATGTTCTACATAGTACTCTCACTATATTTTTACCTCCCTTCTTAGTTTATAATTCAATTTTCTCCAAGCAATTAGACTACATACAATAATCTGTACAACAATCAGTAATATTAACTTGCGAGCCTATCCAAACAAAACGACCAAAGTTATTATTATTTTTTATTCATATTCTCGCAGATAACGCCTTCAAAACTGTATCTCGATAATATCCCCCTTTCATCTACATTTCTCATTTTACTGCATTAACTTCATTTACTATAACCTGTAATTGGCACTTCATAACAATTTTCGGCTTTTCATAACAATTTTCGGCATTTCCAGCAACTTCGCGATTATTTCCATTCCGTTTTTCGATATTTCCGTCTGTTCTTCCGACATTTCCGATCTTTTTTTCTACACGTTTACATTTTCGGCATTTCGTAGCAACTTCGCGATTATTTCAATTCCCGTTTTTCGATATTTCCGTCTGTTCTTCCGACATTTCCAATCGTTTTTTCTACACGTTTTCATTTCATAACAATTTTCGGCATTTCATAGCAACTTTGCGATTATTTCAATTCCCGTTTTTCGATATTTCTGTCTGTTTTTCCGACATTTCCGATCTTTTTTCTACGCGTTTTCACTTCTATTCATTCATTAGATTATTTTTACCCTTCAACCTTATTCTAACAACAGTTTTTTCCCCCCCATACTATTCATGTCACCCTACATTGACCCCATCAAATTTTATCTACATTCCCTCCGCCATCATGCCTTTGCCCTAGCCAGACTAAGGTCACATATTTTATTCATTCAGGCTTGTTTAACATTTGGCATCACCCCCAAGGGCCTCACACTGAAAGTTCCCATCTCTGGCTGTAACCCATCCTTTCATCCCGCCCTATACCAATTCCAAACTGAACAATCCATATCCCTCACCCGCCTAATCCTTAACCTATACATCAACTCCGCCAATGAGCACACCTGTCAACTCCTATCCCTAATCAAAATCCTCAACCTTTCCTCTCCTACATCTACACCTGCAGTTCAGAATATCCTCCTTCAGGCCAACCACAAATTAGAACAGCATGCCACCCAGCACCTCAAAAAACTATCCAATCTCCTGGTCACCCACCTCCGGAAAGGCAACACTCTCTCCCTCAATAACCTCTCCAGTAAACCTCAACCTCCTCTGATTGCACACAAACCCAGTCTCTCCCATCTACTCAATCTCCCACTCCCAACTCCTCTCCCTCCCAAACCTCAAAATTCCAATCCACACAATCCGGAACCACAACATCCCAATTCAGTGGTCAACCTCTCCTCCAAACCTCTCTCCCAATCTGAAACCTCTGTCCTATCCAAAGGGCTGACCTTTAGCCCTACTAACAAATTCAACCAAACAACCCTTGTGAAAGATTTACTATCCTATACTCGCAGTCTTTGCTGGAGATATCACTTTGCCAAGAGGAAAAATAATCCTCTTCCTAATGATCCAGCTCCCCAAGACATCATTCAAATCGAACCCTGCCTAGAACAGTTCCGTCCTCCGTCACAGCGAGACCCACCTGCTCTTCCTCAAAATCACCCTCTTCAAACCTTCCAGGATTTCCTTACTTCCAACCTTGCCTCCCAGTCCTTCCTGAGAAACCTTAATCCTACTCCCAACATTACCGCAGCTGAATCCCGAGCCATCCGTGATCTGAAGGCTGACCATTCCATCGTCATTCTCCCTGCCGACAAGGGCTCCACGACAGTGGTACTTGATCGGCGGGAGTATGTGGCAGAGGGAGTGCGTCAGCTTTCAGATAATACCACATATAAAGTTTTTCAAGGCAATCCCATTCCTGATGTCCAGGCAGAGCTTTAATGAATCCTTAAAACCTTAGGCCCCCTACAAAACCTTTCACCTGACTCCATTAACCTCATGACTCCACCGACACCCCGCACCCCCACCTTCTACCTACTTCCGAAGATTCACAAACCCAATCATCCCGGCCGCCCCATTGTGGCCGGTTACCAAGCCCCAACAGAACGAATCTCTGCCTAAATAGACCAACACCTTCAACCCATCATGTGCAGTCTCCCATCCTTCATCAAAGACACCAACCACTTCCTCGACCGCCTGAAATCCTTACCCAGCCTGTTACCTCCTGAAACCATCCTTGTAACCATCGATGCCACTTCCTTATACACTAATATCCCACATGCCCAGGGCCTCGCTGCGATGGAATATTTCCTTTCACGCCGACCACCCACTTCCTTACCTAAAACCTCTTTCCTTAATACCCTAGCCAGCTTCATCCTAACCCACAACTTCTTCACTTTTGGGGCCAGACATACCAACAACTAAAGGGAACAGCCATGGGGACCAGGATGGCCCCCTCGTACGCGAACTTATTTATGGGACACTTAGAGGAAGCCTTCCTGGACACCCAGGCCTGTCAACCCAAAGTTTGGTATAGATTCATTGACGACATCTTCATGATCTGGACTCACAGTGAAAAAGAACTCCAGAATTTCCTCTCCAACCTCAACTCCTTTGGTCCCATCAAATTCACCTGGTCCTATTCCAAATCCCATGCCACTTTCCTAGATGTCGACCTCCATCTATCCAACGGCCAACTACACACATCCGTCCACATCAAACCTACCAATAAACAACAGTACCTGCATTATGACAGCTGCCATCCTTTCCACATCAAACGTTCCCTTCCCTACAGCTTAGGTCTTCGTGGCAAACGAGTCTGCTCCAGTCCTGAATCCCTGAACCAATACACCAATAACCTGATAACAGCCTTCACATCCCGCAGCTATCCTCCTGATCTGGTACAGAAGCAAATTGCCAGAGCCACTTCCTCATCCCCCCAAATTCCGAACCTTCAACGGAACCCCAGAAGTGCCCCCTTGTCACCGGATACTTTCCGGGACTGGAGCGGACTCTGAATGTGGCTCTCCAGCAAGGATACGACTTTCTAAAATCCTGCCCCGAAATGAGATCCATCCTTCACGACATCCTCCCCACTCTTCCGAGAGTGTCTTTCCGCCGCTCACCTAACCTCCGTAACCTCCTAGTCCATCCCTATGAAATCCCCAAACCACCTTCCCTACCTTCTGGCTCCTATCCTTGTAACCGCCCCCGTTGTAAAACCTGCCCTATGCACCCTTCCACCACCACTTACTCCAGTCCCATAACCCGGAAGGTGTACACGATCAAAGGCAGAGCCACTTGCGATAGTACCCACGTGATCTACCAACTGACATGCCTGCACTGTGAAGCGTTCTATGTGGGAATGACCAGCAACAAACTGTCCATTCGCATGAATGGACACAGGCAGACAGTGTTTGTTGGTAACGAGGATCACCCTGTGGATAAACATGCCTTGGTGCATGGCCAGCACATCTTGGCACAGTGCTACACCGTCCGGGTTATCTGGATACTTCCCACTGACACCAATCCTTCAGAACTCCGGAGATGGGAACTAGCCCTTCAGCATATTCTCTCTTCCAGTTACCCACCTGGTCTCAACCTCCGCTAAATTTGAATTCCCACCCACCATCTTAACATCTTTGCCTTGGTTCTCTGGACAGAGCCTCTGCCTCTAGTGGCATCTCTGTCTAACTTCTAACTTCTTTGCTTTCTACAGTTCTACAGTGTGTCTGCACCTGTGTAAATGTGTGTGTGTGTGTGTGTTTTTGTTTACCCTCTCTTTTTCCCCCCAAGGTAAGTCTTTCCTGTCCCGGGATTGGAATGACTCCTTATCCACTCCCTTGAAACCCTCATCATTTCCTTTTCCCTCTCCTTCCCTTCTGCCTGACGAAGCAGCTAGGCTGCGAAAGCTTGTATGTGTGTTTGTGTGTCATTTTATTTATTTTATTTGTTTCTATCGACGAGCCGGTCCTTTTGGTAGTCATCTGTTTTCTATTTTTATTTTTGTTTATCCCACCGGGAAAGTTTCCCTCTATAATTTTTATATATATATATATATATATATATATATATATATATATATATATATATATATATATATATATATATATATATATATATATATTCTCTTTCCTTCTCTTCCTTCATTTCCTTCCAATATATATATATATATATATATATATATATATATATATATATATATCTGTGTGTGTGTGTTTATATATGTATACATTTACTAATATATGACAGGAAACAGGAAAATCTCTATAAAATCACAACAGGTTATGGGCCCAGGGCTCTAAAACAAAAAGTGTGCTAGTGACTATATATAGTATCTGGTGTTGTGTTTGTGTGAAGGTTAGTTTTATAAATTTATTGTTAAATAAAATAAAAATGCTTCAACAAGAATTGGATGAAACTAGTGGAATACAAGTGCTTAAGGACTTTTCAACATATCCATTATGGAATGATGAAGTAAAAATCTTGTTTGGAGCAAAAGACTTATGGTCAGTGGTAAGTGGTGAAGAAACACTAGAAAGCTGTGGTGTAGATGTAGAAAAGAAAAAGAAATGGAACATTAAAGACTCAAGAGCAAAGTACATTATCATGAAGACTTTGGACAAGAGTATCAAGACACAAGTGATTACTTATGACACATCTAAAAAAATGTATGAAAAACTGGAAAAGATGTTCAAGAGAGATACTGTGCAGAGGTCTCAGGCATTGCTTCAGGACTTTTACAATTTTATATTTGATAAAGGAAAGGATATTGTCACTAATATTGGAGATTTACAGAATATTGTGTTTAAGTTGAACAGAATAGAAACAACAAACCAGATATCTGATTTTATGATCATGAACAAAATAATGACAGTGTTGCCAGAAAAATACAAGTATTTTGAAGCAGCGTGGGATTCAGCTCCTGTTGATGAAAGAACCATGGACAACTTAATTGCTAGACTTATGAAAGAAGAAGAAAAATTTCACAGAGAGAAGAATAAAGAAGAAACAGTGGCATTCATAACAACTTACAAGAAGAAAATGCAAGAAAAGTCTTTTAACAGAGGAAACAAAACAGATAATAACTGGAATGAAGAGAAGAAGAAATGTGACTATTGTAACAGAGAGAATCATGTTGTTAAAGATTGTCTGTATAAGCCTATACCAAACAGAGAAAATTGCATATATTGTAAAAAGAACAATCATCAGAGTGAAAGATGCAAATTCAAGAATCAGCACATTACAGAAAATAAGAAGAAAAATGAAAAAGCAGTCATGCTAGCAGCAGAAGCCAATTTTTCAGAAAGAAACCTACAGAATTTTTCTGAAGAGAATATTGACACTTTGTTTGCAGCAGACAGTGCATGCACAGGGCATATGTCACATGAAGAAAGAACAATGACAAATCTGAAGAAAATAGAGGATGTGCAAATAAATGTGGCCACTGAGAATGGTTTCATTATAGCTGACAAAATGGGTAAAGTAGAATCAGATACAGTGATTATGGAAGAAGTTTTTTATACTCCCAAGCTGAGAAGAAATTTGTTCTCAGTTCATGCAGCAACACAAAAAGGTGCAATGGTTATTTTTGATGATAAAAAGGTGCAAGTAATGAAAGATTCTCGTGTTCTTTTGGAAGGATATAAAGATGAGAATGGTCTGTACTTAATTGACATGAAACAAGAGAAAGAACAAGCTCTGTTGACAGAGAAACAAGAAGATGACATTAAAATATGGCATAGGACATCTTAATTTTTCTGATATGAAAAAAAAAATTGTGATTTGTGTCATGGTGTACCTGACATTTTGAAGAAGACTGATGTGACAAATATATGTGAATCTTGTCAGTTAGCCAAGAAAACAAGAAACCCCTTCAATACAGAAAGACAACGAGCAACTAGAATAATACAAAGAATTCACACAGATCTTTGTGGAAAAATATCTCCAGAATCTGTAAATGGTGAAAATTATGTCATGACTGTCTAGATGATTATTCAAACTTTCTGAACTGACTCAGAACAAAGGATGAAGCTGTTGAATATATGAAAGAGTATGTTAACGAAGTGGAAGCTAAGTTTAACTCAAAAGTGTCAGAAATAAGGTGTGACAGATGTGGTGAGTTTAGAAGTAATGTGTTCAAAGACTGGTGTAAAGAAAAAGGAATTGTGTTGGATTACACCCTTCCCCATACTCCACAACTAAATGGCAAAGCTGAAAGAGTAAATCTCACCCTTATGAACAAAACAAGAGCTATGTTGAAAGCAGCAAAATGCAGTAATGATATGTGGAGATACTGTGTTGAGACAGCAGCATATTTGACAAACAGAAGCCCAACTCATGCAGTAAAAACCACTCCTGCTGAAATCTGGTATGGAAGAAAACCAGACATTTCAAATGTAGGCATCTTTGGAACTGAAGTGTACAGTAAACAACTTGGAAAACTCAAGAAATTAGATGACAGAGCAGAAAAAGGAATTTTCGTGGGATATGCTAGAAATGGTTACAGAATAATGAATCCAGTAACTAAAAATGTAAGAATTTCAAGAGATGTGACATTCACAAATAAATTCCCTGAACAGGAAAGAAGACAGAGGAGTTTATTGGCATGGGAAGATGAGGAGCAAGAAGAAAATAACTTAGACAATTATAGAGATGAGAATAACCCAGAAAATAATGAGCAAGTAGAAGAAGAAAATAATGAGGATGAAGAAGAAAACAATGAACAAAATGAAGAAAATCGGCATGATGGATACAAATTGAGGAACAGAAACCGTCTGAAGAAACTGAAGTAAACACACTTGGTCCAAGCACGCTATGTCTCGTTCGCCGTACACTTGTAGAATGACACGGCTGTCACGTCGGCCGTTTGACGGGGCCCGCTAGCAGACGGCGCGCAGCTCGCGTCAGCTGTTAGGCCGACCGTGCCCTCCTGTGGCACAGCCGGGAACTACCACGGCCGGGCCCGCGCCTGCCACGAAACCCAATGACGGCGCGCGCGATATGAATGGCACTTAGGCCATAACATCCCTCCCCCCTTGGGGTGAGGAGCCGGACCCCTGAACGGCGGTGCAGAGGTCAGGCTGCTGGGACGCTTCCACCTCCATCCGATCGTCTGGCGGCTCCATCCACTCCCTAGCCGGAACCACCTCATACGGGCGGAACCCCTTCGAGCGACGAGGGGTTCGCCCATGCGAGCGCTGTCTTGCTGCTCCCAGCACTGGCGATGGCGGCGGGTCCTCCATTCCTCCCTCCTGTGGCTCCTCCATTGGAAACTCGGGGCCTCCGTCGGCAGGCTGCAAGGTGCCCCCACTGCCGGCGGCCGGAGCTGTCCACTCCTTGTAGCTGGCCGCTGGGACTGCGGCGGGGAAGTGGGCCCCGGACCCCGACGGTGACGGGAAATTCCCTTGCCCCCCCGCCAATGCCCGCGAAGCGGAAGTCGGGAGAGAACCGTCCCTTGATGGCACCCGCAACAGTGGGGGGCTGGACCTGGATGAGGAGGAAGGGACTGTAGGCGTTTGAGGAGGGTGGCGGACCCGCAGCTGATCATGGTGGCGGGTGAGGACCCCGGTAGGAGAACGGACCTCACAGAGACGTCGGCCACGCTCCCGAACGACCACGGCTGGGACCCAACGAGGATGGCGGCCGTAGCCTCGAGCCCAGACAGCCGAGCCTGTGGGAAAACGTGACCGAGGACGAAGAAGAGGTGTGGGAGGGCCTGGATGCACGAGGGATAACAGTGTCCTTATGAGGGCGGCCGTGAAGGAGCTCTGAGGGGCTCTGCTGACCTGCCGGAGTGGACCGATAAGATGTCAGGAATCGAAGGAGGGCCTCCTCCACTGAAAGATGTGCCACATACTTGCGCATTTGCGTCTTGAAAGTGTGGACGAACCTCTCCGCCGCCCCATTGGACTGCGGGTGGAAAGGTGGGGCCAGGACATGTTGGATCCCATGGTTAGAACAAAAATCGTGAAAGTGTTGTGAAGTAAACTGTGGCCCGTTATCTGTCACCAGCGCGGCCGGGAGACCCTCAATAGAAAATATCTTTAACAGGGAACGTGTGGTAACTTCCGCAGACGTGGAGGTCAGGCGAACAACAAATGGGAAGTTGGAGTATGAGTCAAGGACGCAAAGCCAGTAGCTATCTAAGAAGGGCCCCGCAAAATCGACATGGAGTTGTTCCCAAGGTGCAGACGGAGTGGGCCATGGAGAGAGAGAGATGAGCGTGGAGCCGCTTGTTGGGATGCACACGAAGAGCATCCTGCAATGAGGCGAGTGATGTCCCCATCTATACCCGGCCAATATACATGTCGGCGAGCCAGCATCTTCGTGCAAGAGACACCCCAGTGGTCCCGATGGAGAAGACCGAGAATCTGGCGGCGCAAGGACCCAGGAACCACCACTCGATGGGAGCCGTCTTCCGTGGACAGAAGTAAAACACCCTCGTAGGTGCTAAGGCGGTGCCGAATAGCATAATAATTGCGGAGAGGGTCTGATGCCCGGCCCGGAGGATGCTCTGACCAGCCTTGCCTCACCCGTTTAAGGACGGCCCGGAGGACCGGGTCAGCCGCGGTAGCCTCCGCGATCCGTGAGCTATTGATAGGAAAACCGGAGACTACATCTTTAGCCGACTCGTCAACTGCAAAACACAAAAGCTCTTCAGCATCGAAGACTGGATCAGGGCCTACCGGGAGGCGCGATAGGGCGTCGGCATTGGCGTGATGAGACGTCGAGCGGTACTGTATCTCGTAATGGAAACGAGAGAGGTACAAGGCCCAACGTTGAAGACGGTGGGCTGCCTTGTCCGGAAGAGCCGCTGACGGGTGGAACAATGACACTAACGGGCGGTGGTCCGTGTAAAGCGTGAACTTTGACCCATAGAGATAAAAGTAAAATTTTTTTAAAGCAAAAACGATGGCTAGGGCCTCCTTGTCCACCTGGGAATACCGGCTCTGTGCATCCGTAAGAGTTTTAGATGCAAACGCCAACGGGTGCTCTGACCCATCGGGAAACCGATGTGCCAGCACCGCCCCCACACCATGCTGGGAGGCGTCCGCTGCCACCACAAGTGGGACCCCCGGGGTGTATGCAGTGAGGCATGGAGCCTCCAGGAGGGCCCTTTTCAGTGACTGAAAAGCTCGCTCGCACGCAGGAGACCAGCGGAACGGGACGCCTTTACGTAGCAGTTGATGCAAGGGGTAAGCCACTGTGGCTGCCTGCGGGAGGAAGCGATGATAATAGGCGATCTTGCCCAGGAATACTTGGAGTTCGTGAACGGAAGAAGGACGGGGAAGATCGGCGACCGCCCGCACGTGCTCGGCCACGGGACGTACCCCCGACCTGGATACCTCGTAGCCCAAGTACTCGATAGTCGGTTGGAAGAAAGATTTCTGGAAATTACAGCGGAGGCCAGCCCCCTCCAGAACGGAAAACAAGGAACGGAGGTTGGCAATATGGTCAGCAGCTGTGGACCCCGTCACCACAATATCATCCATGTAGTTCACGCAACAGGGGACCGGCGCTAGCAACTGTTCCAAAAAACGCTGAAAGATTGCTGGGGCACTGGCCACCCCGAATGGCAATCTCTGATATTGATATAGGCCAAAAGGCGTAGAAATCACCAGCGCCTGTGTGGAGGCATCGTCTAAAGGCAACTGGAGATAAGCCCCTGCCAGGTCTATTTTCGAAAAATACTGGCCCCCGGACAACCGATCTATCAATTCCGCTGGGCGAGGCATGGGAAAAGAATCAATGACGGATTGAGAATTTACAGTTTTCTTAAAGTCGCCACATAAACGCAGGGCACCCGAGGGCTTGCGTATGACAACTAGAGGGGAGGCCCACTCGCTTGCTGTGACAGGACGCGAAATACCTTCCGCCGTCAGGCGATCTAATTCCGATTTAACAGCGTCACGGAGGGCGATCGGGAGAGGCCGAGCCCGACAGAAGACGGGGCGAGCCGTATTTTTAAGTGTAATAGTGGCCCGAAAATTCGTAGCACACCCAAGGCCCGGCGCAAACAGGGACGAGAACTCCGCGCGAAGCTGCTTGAGACTCTCGTACGGAATTTGATCGGAAACCAAGCAGACAGAATCGGTAATAGAAAAGCCAAAAGCGTGGAAAGCGTCGAGGCCGAAAATGTTCGTAGCCGTTGCACTGTTTACTACCACAAACGGTACCACGCGGCTAACGTTCTGATATGTAGCTTCGGCGACAAACGACCCCAATAGTGGAATAGGGTGGCCGCCGTAGCCCACCAACGCGCGAGGCGCTGGACTTAAAGTGGGGGAGCCTAAAGCTTGATGAGTTGCAGCACTTAGAAGCGATGTCGCCGCGCCTGTGTCCACTTGAAGCGTAACCGTTTTCCGCAGAATGCGGAGGTCTATAAACAACTTCGGCGGCTGAACGCCGACAGGAACAACCTTATTAATATCCAGGGGCGCTGCGCCGAAATCGCGAGGGGGAGAGGTCCTTTTGCGGCCCTTAGCCGAGGAGCGGCACACTCGGGCGAGGTGTCCTAACTTGCCACAACGATTACAGGTGGCCCGCCTGTGCGGGCACGATTCCCGAGAATGGGACGCTCCGCACGAAAGACACGACATCGGCTCGCTCTCTGAAGCGGGCGACGTGCGCCGCCTTTCCCCCCGCCCATACGACGCAGGCGAGCGCCGCGGCGTCCGAAGGGAGGGAGGGGAGGGCAATGCAACAACAGCCACCGAAGAAACCGGCGCCGCGGATAACGGGGCCGAATCGTCAACTCCTCAACTTCCCCCAAGCGGAAAGTTGACTTCCCACGGCCTCCGAAACTTCAAATGCGCATGCAATACGCAAAACCTCCGCTAATGAGGGATCGTCAGACTGAAGAGCCTGCTTGCGAACGTCCAGGTTGGGAGCAAAACAAACCAAAACATCGCGGACCATAGAGTCCGCATACGAATCACCGTGCGGTTCGGACCGAAACAGACAACGACGGGCTAGCCCCTGCAGTTCCGTGGCCCACGCGCGGTACGACTGACCCGGCTGCTTCCGCGAACGGTAGAAAGATATGCGGGCCGACACCACGTGAGAGTGGCGGCGAAAATACGCCGCAAAAAGAGAACAGATATCCGGAAAGGACAGGGATGCCTGCGTCTGAAGCGGCGCTAAATCGCCCAGCATACGAAAAAGACGAGGCAAGAGCCATGAAAGGAAATAAGCTTTTTGCTTACCTTCATCACACACCTGGAAGGCTACGAAGTGTTGGCGTAAACGCTGTTCGTAGTCAGACCAATCCTCGGCAAAGTTGTCAAATGGAGGAAACGGAGGAACAGGCACAGAAGACCGCAACCCGACCTGTTGTGTCACAGCCCTAGTCAATGTGTCAATAGCCGCCGTGAGAGAAGCATTCTGTTGAGCCAAAATTTCCGGTAACGACTGAAGATTCGTCAGCAACGCGCTAAGCTCTTCTGCCATGACTGCGGCAGGAAGACCACGCAACCAATATCCTCGTCGCCACTGAAGTAAACACACTTGGTCCAAGCACGCTATGTCTCGTTCGCCGTACACTTGTAGAATGACACGGCTGTCACGTCGGCCGTTTGACGGGGCCCGCCAGCAGACGGCGCGCAGCTCGCGTCAGCTGTTAGGCCGACCGTGCCCTCCTGTGGCACGGCCGGGAACTACCACGGCCGGGCCCGCGCCTGCCACGAAACCCAATGACGGCGCGCGCGATATGAATGGCCCTTAGGCCATAACAGAAACCATCAAGATTTGTTGATTATGAACTCAATGAATCAGATACAGAAGCTCTCTTAACATATCAAGAGTGTATGAAAAGCGAAGACAAACTAAAACGGCAAGCAGCTATAGGAGAAGAGAAGAGAAGCCTCCAAAAGAATAATACATGGACAAAAATCAAGAAAGAAGATGCAGAAGGAAAAAAAAACAAACATTATAACCAGTAAATGGGTAATGAAACTTAAAGAAGATGGTCGCTATAAAGCAAGACTTGTTGCAAGAGGTTGTCAACAGTCACAAGAAATAGATTTCAAAGAAATTTTTAGTCCAGTGGTGGATACAAATTCCCTTAGATTGATTCTTGCGATAGCAGCTGTGAGAAATTATATTATAAAGACATTTGACGTAAAAACTGCCTTTCTGTAAGGAGAACTTGATGAACCAGTGTATATGAAGATTCCAGAAGGATACAAAGATAAAGGCGAAATTTGCATTCTGAAGAAATCCTTATATGGATTGAAACAAGCCCCTTTAAAATGGAATAAGAGATTAACGCATTTCCTAAGACAACAAGGAATGCAGCAGCTGAAGACAGATCAATGCATTTTCAAAGATGAAACCGGAGAATTATTTCTTGCTATTCATGTGGATGATGGAATCCTCATGGGAAATAACAAAAACAGAATGAATATACTGCTTGAAAATTTAGAGAGAGAATTTGATATGACAGTCATAGCAAATCCAAACACATATTTGGGTATAGAAATTGAAAGAAGCAAAGATGGTCTATTCCTGCACCAGGAAAACTATGCTATCAAAGTGCTGAAAAAGTATGGTATGATAGACAGCAAGAAAATGACAACACCTATTGCTGAGAGTAATGAGATTTGCAATTCTGAGGATGATGAGAATTTTCCTTATAGACAAGCAGTTGGAAGTTTGCTGTACTTATCCAAGAAAACAAGACCAGATCTATCTTTCAGTGTAAATTATGAAAGTAGACTTGTAGAAAATCCTAACAAGGCTGATGTCAAAAACATAAAAAGAACACTGAGGTACCTAAATGGAACAAAGAAAGCAGGGATATTTTTCAAGCACAACCACGAATATGACCAAGAAGAATCACAGCAAGAAGTGATCCTCAAAGCATACTGCGATGCTGACTTCGCAGGAGATTTGAAGACGAGGAAGAGCAAAACTGGCTATGTGATACTATACAATAATGCACCAATAGCCTGGAACTCAAGGAAACAGAGTATTGTAGCACTCTCCACAACTGAAGCTGAATATATATCAGCAGCAGAGTGCTGCAAAGAACTGAAGTATTTAAAAAGTCTACTCAATGAACTGACAGGAAGAAACGTGAAAATAATTTTATTGGTGGACAATCAGAGTACCATAGAATTAGTCAAGTCAGGTCAACTCAGCCGTAGAAGTAAACACATTGATGTTAGATACCATTTTATTTCTCAAATGTATCATGATGGTATGTTTGAAATATCTTACTGCCCTACTGAAGAACAAGTGGCAGATCTCCTGACCAAACCCGTGGCAAGAAGGAAGTTTGAGAAGTTCAGAGACAAGATTTTGGAGTGCAAGGAAGAGTAATGTGTAAAAAAAAAGGAACCATTGTAATTTTAAGGAGGGGTGTTGTGATATGTAAAATTACATTTTATATATATGGTGTTTGACTTTCCTAAGCAAGTGGTTTCTAAGAGAAAATGATGAGGGTTTTAAGGAAGGGGGTAAGGAGCCATTCCAATCTCGGGACAGGAAAGACTTACCTTGGGGGAAAAAATGGAGGGTAAATAAATGCACACACACCCACACATTTACACAGACACAAGTACACTTAGGCAGACATACTGTAGAACTGTAGAAAGCAAAGAAGTTAGAAGTTAGACAGAGATGCCACTTGAGGCAGAGGCTCTGTCCAGAGAACCAAGGCAAAGATGTTAAGATGGTGGGTGGGAATTCGAATTTAGCGGAGGTTGAGACCAGGTGGGCAACGGGAAGAGAGAATATGCTGAAGGGCTAGTTCCCAATCTCCGGAGTTCTGAAGGATTACACTCCCACATTCTTTTTATGCAGGCTTGTCTGACATTTGGAATCACTCCCAAGAGCCTCACACTGAAAGTTCCCATCTCTGGCTGTAATCCATCCTTTCATCCCGCCCTATACCAATTCCAAACTGAACAATCCATATCCCTCACCCGCCTAATCCTTAACCTATACATCAATTCCGCCAATGAACACACCTGTCAACTCCTATCCCTAATCAAAATCCTCAACCTTTCCTCTCCTACATCTACACCTGCAGTGCAGAATATCCTCCTTCAGGCCAACCACAAATTAGAACAGCATGCCACCCAGCACCTCAAAAAAACTATCCAATCTCCTGGTCACCCACCTCCGGAAAGGCAATACTCTCTCCCTCAACAACCTCTCCAGTAAACCTCAACCTCCTCTGATTGCACACAAACCCAGTCTCTCCCATCTACTCAATCTCCCACTCCCAACTCCTCTCCCTCCCAAACCTCAAAATTCCAATCCACACAATCCAGAACCACAACATCCCAATTCAGTGGTCAACCTCTCCTCTAAACCTCTCCCCCAATCTGAAACCTCTGTCCTATCCAAAGGGCTGACCTTTAGCCCTACTCCCAAATTCAACCAAACAGCCCTTGTGAAAGATTTGCTATCCTATACTTGCAATCTTTGCCACGAAGAAAAATAATCCTCTTCCTAATGATCCAGCTCCCCAAGACATCATTCAAATCGAACCCTGCCTAGAACAGGGATGGCCCCCTCGTACGCGAACTTATTTATGGGACGCTTAGAGGAAGCCTTCCTGGACACCCAAGCCTGTCAACCCAAAGTTTGGTATAGATTTATTGACGACATCTTCATGATCTGGACTCACAGTGAAGAAGAACTCCAGAATTTCCTCTCCAACCTCAACTCCTTTGGTCCCATCAAATTCACCTGGTCCTATTCTAAATCCCATGCCACTTTCCTCGATGTCGACCTCCATCTATCCAACGGCCAACTACACACATCCGTCCACATCAAACCTACCAATAAACAACAGTACCTGCATTATGACAGCTGCCATCCTTTCCACATCAAACGTTCCCTTCCCTACAGCTTAGGTCTTCGTGGCAAACGAGTCTGCTCCAGTCCTGAATCCCTGAACCAATACACCAATAACCTGATAACAGCCTTCACATCCCGCAGCTATCCTCCTGGTCTGGTACAGAAGCAAATTGCCAGAGCCACTTCCTCATTCCCCCAATTTAAGAACCTTCAACAAAACCCCAGAAGTGCCCCTCTTGTCACTGGATACTTTCCGGGACTGGAGCGGACTCTGAATGTGGCTCTCCAGCAAGGATACGACTTCCTAAAATCCTGCCCCGAAATGAGATCCATCCTTCACGACATCCTCCCCACTCTTCCGAGAGTGTCTTTCCGCCGCCCACCTAACCTCCGTAACCTCCTAGTCCACCCCTATGAAATCCCCAAACCACCTTCCCTACCTTCTGGCTCCTACCCTTGTAACCGCCCCCGTTGTAAAACCTGCCCTATGCACCCTTCCACCACCACTTACTCCAGTCCCATAACCCGGAAGGTGTACACGATCAAAGGCAGAGCCACTTGCGATAGTACCCACGTGATCTACCAACTGACATGCCTGCACTGTGAAGCGTTCTATGTGGGAATGACCAGCAACAAACTGTCCATTCGCATGAATGGACACAGGCAGACAGTGTTTGTTGGTAACGAGGATCACCCTGTGGATAAACATGCCTTGGTGCATGGCCAGCACATCTTGGCACAGTGCTACACCGTCCGGGTTATCTGGATACTTCCCACTGACACCAATCCTTCAGAACTCCGGAGATGGGAACTAGCCCTTCAGCATATTCTCTCTTCCCGTTGCCCACCTGGTCTCAACCTCCGCTAAATTCGAATTCCCACCCACCATCTTAACATCTTGGCCTTGGTTCTCTGGACAGAGCCTCTGCCTCAAGTGGCATCTCTGTCTAACTTCTAACTTCTTTGCTTTCTACAGTTCTACAGTATGTCTGCCTAAGTGTACTTGTGTCTGTGTAAATGTGTGGGTGTGTGTGCATTTATTTACCCTCCATTTTTCCCCCAAGGTAAGTCTTTCCTGTCCCGGGATTGGAATGGCTCCTTACCCCCTTCCTTAAAACCCTCATCATTTTCTTTTCCCTCTCCTTCCCTTCTGCCTGATGAAGCAGCTAGGCTGCGAAAGCTAGCATTTTTGTGTGTGTGTGTGTGTGTGTGTGTGTGTGTGTGTGTGTGTGTTTATTTGTTGCTATTACTGCCTGTGCCCCTTCGCCTGGTAAGAGTATATATATATATGTGTGTGTGTGTGTGTGTGTTTATATATGTATACATTTACTAATATATGATAGCAAACAGGAAAATCTCTATAAAATTACAACACAATTATGTATTTACACTGTGTTTTGGAGAACACTATATTAACAACAGCAAATGAAAGGACACAGTTAATATTCAATATAAATTTACTTGTTCAGATTGTTGTAAGTTTTATATTGGTTCAGTAGGTTGGCAGAGCATGAACTCAGCTGACGATGCAGAATCAAGACTACATTTGCCAGTCATGTAGTGGGGGCTACAGCTACCATCCACAGCCTCATGTCCTTCACTTAGCAAACACCAAAAACTCAACCTCTTACAAGCACCTGAAATCAATAAAAACTTCTCCCACAGCCCTGATTTAATATAAAAAGACCATACACAAATGAATACATACTCTTTTCCGAGTTTCAGTTAATAATCTCTGTTTTTCCATTACCTACCACACTGTCTGTGCCTGACTCTCCATTCATTTTCTCATTTTATATTCATTTTTAGTTTCCTAGGTTTTCCAGAATATTAGGTTTGCTAGAATATTTGTACAGCCTCTTACAAGACTGTTCAGTGAATAGTCCTGTAGCAGTAATGTAGATGAACTATGAACTACAGTTACCTTACTGTCCTTAGAAATAGTCAGCTCCCATAACTATGCACTGCTGAACTCTGCGATACATATCCTGGAATTTGCTCAAAGTATTCCTTTGGGATGGTGTTCAATAGCCTCATCACAGTTCATTGGATATCACGAATATCGTAAAATCTCTTTCCTGCGAAAGAAAGTTTGAGTTGAGAGACTAGGAAGACGTCTGGAGGATTGAGATTTGGTGAGTATCTGGCTAAGCTGCACGAAAACAATGGCCCACAGCCAGACAATATCATCAAACAGTTCCTAGCAAAAAAGGGGGAGGTGCAACTTGAAATCCAACATGCTCATCCAGACCTCTTCCTATTCCCTCAACTCAAACTCACTTAAAAAGGAAAGACATTTGATGATATTCCAACATCCAACAAAATGTGATGAGGCTTTTGAACACCATTCCAAAGTAAGACATTGTGCAAAGTTTTCAGCACACGTATCAAAGAGTTTAGCGGTGCATAGTTATAATAAGTGATTGTTTCAAAGGACAAAATCTAATAATGGAAAGACCAGTTGGTATTAATAATATAGTAATGGGACAGTTTACAACTCACTGCAAAGACATGATGACGAGCTGTGACAGTAACACAAAACACACACACACACACACACACACACACACACACACACATTTTCGGCTAACTGCCATGGCCTTCTTCAGAATTAGGAACACTGATGCAATCACACAGGCACACAACCATTAGCTCTGGCTGCCACACTTTGCATCATGCTCTGCGGTGTGAGGATAGGAGAGGGAAGAGGGGATAGGAAGGTTATGTCACAGCTGTGGGTTTGGATATAGCACAGCTTTCCAGAGTATGTACATATTAGATGGGAGGAATGAGATGCAGCTTAGGGATGGAGTGGGGAGGCGGGTGAGTGGAGGAAAATAATAAAAAACGACTGCATGTGCTGCACCCTCCCTCAACACACACACACACACACACACACACACACACACAGCACACAGCACACAAAAAAGGAGAGGTTTAGGATAGAGAGGTGGGAACTGTAGGTTGCAGAAAAAAGGGACGTTATCGTAAGTTGAGGCCTGGATAATTTCAGGATCGGAGAATGTATTGTGGGGATAACTCCCATCTGTGCACTTCAGTAAAGCTGTTGGTGGGCAGGAGGATCCAGATGGCCAGTATTGTGAAGATGCCATTGAAATCAAGCATATGCTCTGATGCATGTTGTGCCACAGGGTGGTCCACCTTGTTTTTGGACACAGTTTGGTGGTGGCCATTCATTCTGATGGACAGCTGGTTAGACGTCTTGCCAATATAGAAAGCTGCACAGCAATTGCAGCACATCTGGTAAATTACATGGCTGTTATCACAGGTGGCCCAGCCTCTGATAGGGTTGGATAAGCCTGTGACAGGACTGCAATAGGAAGTTCTGGGTGGGTGGATTGGACAGGTTTTGCAATGAGGTCTTCCACAGGGATATGATACCTGTGGCAGTGGGTGGGGTTTTGGAGTGACATAGGGATGGACTAGGATGTTATGGAGGTTGGGAGAGTGATGGAACACCACTTAAGGAAGGGTGGGAAGGATATTGGGCAAGATGTCTCATATTTGGGCATGAGGACAGAAAATAAAAAACTTTGGCAAAGGATGGAGTTCAGTTGTTCAAGACCAGGGTAGTAGTGGGTGACAAGGGGAGCGCTCTTGTGCTGATAGTTACTGATGGTGCAGGGAGAATTTGGAAGTGTGTGGATATGGCACAGGAGATCTGTTTGCGGACTAGGTCACTGGGGTAGTTTCTGTCTGTGAAGGCCTTTGTGAGAACCTCAGCATATTCAGAAAAGGAGTTCTTGTCACTGCAGATATGCCTTCCATGGATGGCCAGGCTGTAAGGGAGGATTTTTTAATGTGGAAGGGATGGCAACTGTTGAAGTGGAAGTACTGTTGGTGGTTGGTAGATTTAATATGGACAATGTTTGGAAGGAGCCATCAGTGATGCGGAGGTTGACATCCAGGAAAGTAGCATGGTGGGTTGATGAAGACCAGGTGAAGTGGATGGAGGAAAGGGAGTTGAGGTTTTGAAGGAAGGACGGTAGGGTGTCCTGGACCTGAGTCCAGAATATGAAAATATCATCAATAAACCTGAACCAGGCCAGAGTTTGTGGTTTTGGGATGCTAGCAAGGATTCCTCCAGATGGCCCATAAACAGGTTGGCATAGGAGGGTGCCACAGATTTGCTGGTAAACTTTCCCATCAAAGGAAAAGTAGTTGTTAGGATAAAGCTGGTGACAGTTATGAGGTATCGGGCTTGGATTAGAGGGACTTTGGAAGAGGTAGTGTTAGAGAACGGAAGGCCATGGGCATGTGGTAAGTTGGTATATAGGGAAGTGGCATCCACTGTGACAAGTAGGAATCCCCCACCCCTTCACCTCCAGGAACCGTGCCATCCTTTCCACATCAAAAAATTCCCTCCCTTACAAGCTGGTCACCTGTGTATCTGCAGTAACAAGGACTTTTCTGAATATGCTGAGGCTCCCACAAAGGCCTTCACAGACAGAAACTACCCCCACTGACCTAGTCCGCAAACAGATCTCCCATGCCATATCCCCACAAATTCTAAATCCTCCCTGCACCACCAGTAACCATCCGCAAAAGAGCACTCTCCTTGTCACCCAGTACTACTCTGGTCTTGAACAAGTAAACTCCATCCTTAGCCACCCAGCACTTCCTATTGCAGTCCTGTCACAGGATTATCCAACCCTATCAGAGGCTGGGCCACCTGTGATAGCAGCCATGTAATTTACCAGATGTGCTACAATTGCTGTGCAGTTTTCTATATTGGCAAGTCGACTACCCAGCTATCCATTAGAATGGATAGCCACCACCAAACTGTCTCCAAAAAAAGAGGTGGTCCACCCTGTGGCACAACATGCAGCAGAGCATATGCTTGATTTCAATGGAGTCTTTACAACCCTGGCCATCTGGATCCTCCCTCCCACCAACAGCTTTTCTGAACTGCATAGATGGGAATTATCCATACGGGACATTCTCCGATCCTGAAATTATCCAACCCTTAACTTACGATAACTTCCCTTTCTTTCCGTGCCCTATAGTTCCCAACCTAAACCTCTCCTATTTTGAGTGCTGTGTGTGTGTGCTG